>OX243818.1:34645293-34690838 GCA_945859605.1 Lumbricus rubellus | reverse complement strand
TAACGACAACTCGTCTACCGACAAGTGGTCTCCGGACAATTCGTCTAACGACAACTGGTCTACTGACAACTGATCCAGCGCTTGAGAAATGGAAGCTGGATGACAGTTTTTAGGGGTGAAGTGGATGTTGGATTGATGAAAAAACGCAAGAAAAATGGAATCTGGATGATGGTTCTTTTTCAGGTTAAATAGAAGCTGGACTGACGAAAATAACGCATGATAAATAAAAGCTGGATGAAGGTATTTCTAGATCTCAAATAGAAGCTGGATGGATAAGAAAATCGCTTAAGTAATGGAAGCTGGATGATGGTATTTTTATATCTGAAATAGAAGCTGGATTGACTAAAATAACAGGCGAGAAACAGAAGCTGGATGAAGGTGTTTTTAGATTTGAAGTAGAAATTGGTTCATGTTGAAATACATCAATTAAAATCATCAATCCAGCTTCCATTTAAGCTAGAAACCCATTTTTATAAATCCAGCTTCTATTTCATCAATATTATTCGTCTGTAGACCAGTTGTCGTTAGACCAATTGTCCGGAGACGAGTTGTCGTTAGACCAGTTGTCGGTAGACCAGTTGTCGTGGAACCAATTTAAATGTATAATGTATTTCCACATATACTGCTTTTGTACAACTATATGGTTTCTATCATAGATGTAAAAAACGATGTAAACGGATTAAAAAACGGTAAAAAATGACGTTTTTTCGAAAAGATAAAAAACACCAAAAACGATAAAAAACGGAAACGGAAAATAATTTGACTTTGCTACATCTAAAACAGCATTTTAACCTTGAAAACCTTGATTAGGAACCTACTACACGCAGGCTATCTCTTAAATGATGATGTTAAACGATGAAATAATTAGTTAGTTGAATCCTTGAGAGTTGGCGGAAAACCTAAGAAATATCAGAAAAAATTAAAATTATGAAAAATAATAACAGAAAGTAAACGAATAAATAAAGATAAAGAAATAATTTTAAAAACCATAAAAAACCCTGAAAATTTTTTTAAAAACCACAAAAACCACGTTTTTGGGAGAGAATAAAAAACGGAAAAAAACGTTTTCTACAACTATCGTTTCTATCCAGTCCACTGGAGTCCAGTGTTATCTTTCAAATTCGAACTGCCAAATTTAAAAATTGTTTGTTTCTTGAAGACTTGTACGTTACTACATTTATATCGGTGTCCAGCCATTTGCGCGCAAGACGTTTGCGCGCCGTCGTACACATGACACAGGAGTTCGCTGTTTCATTATACGAAGACGACAGGTATAGCCTAAACTACGAAATCAAAACAAGAACAATAGATTGATAAACAATAGATTGATATAGGTTTATACGCGAAGAGAAACAGGAGTACACATCAAAGTGCGAATAAAATAGGCCGACCCATCAGGGCCATCATACAGGAGTTCGCTGTTTGATCATATATACGAAGATGGCAGACATAATAGTACAAGCCAATCCACACTGCACGCGCGCAAACGTCCCGCGCGCAAATGACGGGCATTTTTTGCTGCGCTCAATCGACTGCGCGCAAATGACGGCGCGCAAACGACGGCGCGCAAACGTCCTGCGCGCTAACGACAGGGCGCCATTTATATCACTTCCAAATTTTAGTAGTTTGGTAGTTCTTGCTTGATTGGAACAATTTGCAGCAATTTCTACTAATTGTGTCCTGGTCAGCAACTCACGGCAGTTTTTATTCCTGTGCCATAAAGTAATTAACTTAAGCCTCTATAACTATGTCCTCCATTATGGGTTCCAGCCGTGTTTGTCTAACGAATGCGTAAACATACTTTTATGGTAGATTGTGAATCTGCATGCATGTATGTATGTATGTATTTTGTTTTCATGTATGTAAAGTGGCTCAACAAAAATGTACCACCGGATAAAATGCGATATCTTCGCAACCAATTGAACGTTTTCTGCGAAAAATTCCCAATTTGCAGGGGAATGAATTTCCAACAATCCCTCAAAGTTTCAGTTGAAACTTTTCATGTTTGCAAAAGTTACAGCTGTTCAAACTTAAAATTTAGTTTTTTTCAAATTTTCGCGGAAAATGAACGTCACTTGTAGATTTCCATGTCAAATGATATCACTTTTCACTACGACCTCAGAATTTCGTTTTGCAATTTATTGTGAGGTATAATGAGAGTGTCCACTCCCTGCCTTAGCACAAGCTCAACTTCTTTTTGTGAAGCTCAGTATGGCCTTGTTGGTCGGGTCCTGCGGCAACTGACCCCACATTAGCAGCAAGACTTGCTTCAGCTGGCCAATGTTCTCCAACTTGGGATGAAATGTCTTGCAGCGTTCCAGAATAGCTCACCAGACGTGACAAGCAAGAGGGCTAAGGTCGGGCGAGTTTGTTAGTCATCTTTGCCTATGCATTTACTTCAGTTGATGGCAATAAGGTCAAACGATCAAACTTGCCGTGCGAGCAAGCAGGCGCACCGTCCTGCTGGAAAATAAAACCAGATGTTAGAGCATACCTGGTCTTCAATGAGTCTTGGTAAGAGAGTTCAAAGATGAGTTTGACATCTAACCTACTGAATGGGATTAAATGCAGTCTTTTCTGCATTCGTAACACATGCCATCATATCTGATGTTGAAACCACGATGTGCTTTGCAAACTTGACCCTTTCGATTACCAAGCGAATATCTTGAAAATCGTACTTTTTCCATCAGACCAAACGACCACTTCCTGCCTCGCTTCCAACATCTGATCTTCGTTACATAAACATCTTTACAGATAACCTTCAATATGCTCAGGCTCCACTTTTCACTGGGTATTTTGCTATGATTACGCGATGTCCCAGTCTCTGTTCACGCAGCGTTCGAGTTTCCATTTTATCTTCCGCGGAAACTTTGCCCATGATGTTCAGTAATGGATTCACGAATTGAGTCGTTAATCTATAAAATATCACTAAATACCAACAGTTTGCTTCATAAACATCTTCTTTACAGCTCTTAGTGATGTCGTAGTACATCATCATCATTTCTTATGATTTATTTCCAAAAAATCTTAATGAAATCACATTGTATTGGAGCTTGATTCTCCGGATATTTGAAAAAACCAAATTTTAAGTTTGAACAGCTGTAACTTTTGCAAACATGAAAATTTTTAAGTGAAACTTTCAGGGATTGTTGGAAATTCATTCCACTGCAAATTGAAAAATTTTCACAAAAAAATATCAGTCGGTTGCAAAGTTATCGCATTTTATCCGCGGTGGTACATTTTTTTGGAGCCACCCTGTATGTATGTATGTATGCATATATGTATGTATGTATATATGTATGCGTAAACATACTTTTATGTCAGATTGTGAAATTTTATGCATGTATGCATGCATGTATGTATGTATGTATGTAAGTATGTATGCATATATGCTTGAATGTATATATGCACGTATGACTTTGTATGTATGTATGTATGTATGTATGTATGTATTTATGTGTACGTATGTATTCACGTATGTATGACTTGTATGTACGTATGAATGTATGTATGCTTGTATGTATGCATGTATGAAATATAATATATGTATATACATATATACATACATACATACATACATACATACATACATACATACATACATACATACATACATACATACACAGTGATTCATAAAAAACGTTACCCTACATATTGTACTGTAACTCCGCCAAACCTAGGGCTATGTTGACGAAATTTTAGGTGAAGATAGAGGATTCATTTCTGAACATTATGGAACTTCAAGTTTATTTTCGAAATTACTTTCATTTGGCAGATACGCATGCGCGAAGACGTATACGCATTTCGTGGCTGATTCATCAATGACGCGCTGATCCATTGTGTCCGATGCCTCCACAATTCGACGACACAACTCGTTGACATCACATATTCGAATTTTGTGGACATTTTCTTGTATGATACTACATGTCTTATAGTCTACTAGATTTAAATCAAGACTGTTGGGTGGCCACAAGGTAGGCGGGATAAAATAAGAAGTTTCAGTTTCCATTACGCAACGGTCTCTCGAGCTCTGTGCGCATGAGCGCTATTATGATGGACATTGAAAAAAGCTTCCTCCGTAATGTCACGAATGCCTGGCAAAGTGGAACATCTCTGTAATATTGTCCATTGACCTCAACATCTGGTTCGGTTAAATGGATATGTTCGTACGACCAAGTGCAGAGGCCCGATCGATGTCATAAAGGATTTGCTGAAAGTTGGTCGATTCCGCAAAAAGACGATTTGCTGAAACCTCCCTCTTTTGTGTACCGACAGATACGTGATTGCGAACATTCTGATTGTTACTGGGTGATGTCACAGTAAACAATTTCTCACTAGGAGGCTAAACCAGATTAAATTCACCAGGTTTCCATGATACAACCTCAGTGACTGACCGGAACGTTGGAATTTTAATTGTTTATCGAGATTATCGTGACGTCATTAGTTTTATCATCCGCGTTACGTCATTATAGCTCTGAATGTGAAATAATTTACGTAGCACTTGGCCAGATCATCAAGAAATATTATTCTGAAATTTCATTAAATTTGATGGTCATCGACATAAGTTATGCAGGCTGATGTAGGGTAACGTTTTTTTATGAATCACCGTGTACATATAAACCTAACTACATACTTAACTACATACATATATACATTCACACTTGCACAGTGCACACATACATACGTACATACATAGGCCTACATGCAAATACAATTATACATGCACACATGCATACATACATACATACATACACACATACATACATACGTACATACATACATACGTACACACGTACATACGTACATACGTACATACGTGCATACGTACATACGTACATACGTACATACGTACATACGTACATACGTACATACATCAATACGTACATACATACATACATACATACATACATACATACATACATACATACATACATACATACATACATACATACATACATACATACATACATACATACATACATACATACATATTATACATGCATACGTATATGCATACATGCTCACATACATACATACATACATACACTGAACCAGGATGTAGACAGACGGGTAATGGCGGGTTGGGGTAATGGGCCGGTGGGGGGGGGGGTAATGTCCTAGACCAATTAAAAACATGTTGTAGATGTATCATCATTTGATATAGATACTAGTGGCAGGTAGCCCTTCAAATGTGAACTGCACCCATCCGAAAGACTATGTTCAAAATTCATTGTATGTTGCTGAAACAGGAATGTAATGAACCAGTGTTGCTACACAATGTCATTGAAGTAGTTTGAGCTTGTAGGCCTACACAACTAAGTCACAACTTAGGCCTATTATAGAGCGTAATCAACATCGCAATAAAAAAAAATTCTACGAATCTATAAAGGCACTAAACTAACATTTCCAAAAGTAGTCTATAAAATTATGTTTATGATGAATAAAACGCTTTGTTTTCTTTCTGTAGTGATGGTTTATGTACATGTACCCGCCTGTGGCTAGCGTCAGTTTAAACTGACGGTTATATTTGTGCCTACAACTGTCTACCCCTGCAATATTTAAAAAAAATCTGAGTGAATACGATGGTTTTGGGTATAGACAAACACGAAAATGTGAAAGAAACCATTGATTTCTGCCATGGGTTGATATGGGTTAACCGGTGGCCCGTGGACAATGGAGCTCGGGGGCCCCTATCTATTAACAACACTAAAGAGTGACAATTATTATTATGAGATGGCTAATTAAAACTGCAGTTATCTTAAAATAGAATATCAAACGCTATGGTCAATAATCCGTAGTTCAAGGCACATTAAAAGTTCAAGAGAAAGCAAGAAGACAATATTGCAGGGGTTCTCAACCGGTGTGTCGCGACACACTAGTGTGTCGCGAAGCGACTGGAGGTGTGTCGCGTAAAAGTGGTGTGTCGCTGGTGTGTCGCGAAGAATTGGTGTGTCGCGACACATCAATCCTTCCCGCACACAACCGTCGTTCTTGCATTACACTGACGTGTTCACTTTAGCAGTCTGGCAGGCGTAGGCTGTAAAAATATCTATAGGCAATTCGAAGGACTTCATTTAGACCTATCTATTCCATTTGATCTCAATCGGGAACAGCCACAATGTTTGCCTTATAAGCCCACATTCACTGCCTATGTAGGCCTGCATGACATAGACTACTGTCACAGTAAGTCTATAAGACGTCAGCGAGCGCACCGATTAAAATTATATCCAATGCTGTAACCTTGGACTATGGACATTTTATGCTTTTTAAAATCTAAAACTCATATAACTTAAATATGGCTATTTTCAGTCGTTAGTCTCAGTTGTAAGATGAGCGTAGGCCCTATACGTGTTGTACTCACAAAGCCTGTGGATCCTCATCTAACCATGATCCAAGGAAAATCCAGGAACACAAATCTCATTAGGCCTAACTGTTAGGACATACAATTAATGAAGAGTCATAAAACGTCATAGAATAGTAGGCTTAAAATTTAGATTAGTAAAATTTTGAATGTTAGAATAACTAGAAAATATAGAGCATTCAGTAGGCCTATCTATACATTCATTTATTAAAATTTGTAGAAATTTCAAATATAGGCCTATAGGTAAGCTGACTTAGGAGGCCTAATTTAATTTTTAACGATATTCACATGACAATTGCATGGTGTGTCGCGAAATTTGGTTGCGAGTTTAGGTGTTTCGCGCGCCAAAAAAGGTTGAGAACCCCTGCAATATTGAGATGCATTGCAAATTTGGCCTGTGCGTGGCAATATAGTTTATTTACATGTAGATATGATGAGAAGCACACATGGGCGCCCGCACATAGGGGCAAGGAGGCACTCGCCCCCTGGAAAATTGAAACCTATTTTTCTCACTACTACTTTTAGGATTTATAACAAATTTCTTCGCATTAGAGATTTTAAAAACCTACTTTTAACTAATACTTTGGATTTTTTAAACAAATTCCCTTGCAAAAAGAAGCAATTCATATTAGAATTTTTTTTAAAGTGAAACTGAAAAATTTACATCAAGAAACCTCTGTAAAAAATACCCATGCATGTTCTTAACTCCCCGCTTTGCATTTTTTGATCTCCTGCTAAAAACCTTAACGTTGACCATCCTGTTTTGCCCCCTCCTGCAAAAATTTCTGCGGGCGCCCATGGAAGCACAGTCACTCTCTCCTAACTTCCATGTTTCCAGTTGAGAAGTATAGCAGGAGGACTAGTGTTAACTTTGTTACTGAAAAATTTAATAGTCAACCCACTTTCATCTTCTTCAAAAGGACCACTAAGCTGACATATAGGCCAGTATAGGCCTAGAGAAAATCATGCTCTCAAGGAAGCAAAGCCAACAGTGGAAGGGTGGCGTGTCCGACAAGTAGAGAAAGAAAGGGTAAATAAATCAGTCTTATATCGGCAGGAGCGAAACTGGCCAAGGTAATGATTGTCACTGTCCTCACCTCTACTTTTTTCACGGGTGATGATGCTAAGTTTCGTTTAGGATTAACAGTAAATGAATGAATATCATCATCGATTCGTGACGCCAGCCAGTTGACGGTGATGGGTACGAATAAATGGCATCCATTGACCTTGTTCATTTGTCAAGTCAATTGATAGTAAATCCTCATTTATATATTTTCTATCCAGGTAGTCTTGGTATGCGGTGGTGGGTACGAGTGAATGATTTCCTTTTACCTTGGTATTAAATCCTCAAATACTTTCTATCCAGGGTAGTCTTGGTATGCCTTCGTTTTTCTTCATATCTTGAGGCAAATGTGAGGAATTCGGTCAATTAGCATTCTGTCTACTTGTTCAAACAGTCGTTGAACGACTTGTCTAACATAATAATTCGACACTTAATGCCGTCTAATGTAATCGTTTCCTGTTTCCTGTGGTCTTTAAATTCCTGCCATCAACTCATTTCTGGAGTAAGAATTCTTCACTCATCCTGTTTTCGCATTGTATACAATTCTGATATGCCTATCATGAAACATCCGTCAGATTAATAGAGGCTTTAGTTAAGACTGCAGACTGCAGTCTAAAACTGTATAGATGAAAAAGTAGGTCTACGCGAATTTGTTTTCCGTTAAAACGTTTGGAGGCCCTTTGAACCTGGGGGCCCGTGGACTTTGTCCATCCACGTTATACACGTGGATGGACAAAGTCCACGGGCCCCCAGGTTCAAAGGGCCTCCAAACGTTTTAACGGAAAACAAATTCGCGTAGACCTACTTTTTCATCTATACAGTTTTACGCCACTGCGTCCCAACGGATCTACCACCGCAGCCCTTATATCCTTGACTGAGGGTCTTCTGGAGCTTCTCAAAGACAACCTTTACGTTCACTTAAAAGCTCTCGACTTCTCTAAAGCTTTTGATATGGTCAGACAGGCGTATCTTGCGGAGCAATTGGCCGAACGGCACATTCCGGACTGTGTACACAACTGTATTGTGACCCTCCTCACGAACCGCACACACGCAACAAAATACAATGGATTGGTCTCGAATGCAGCTGACATCAACGCAAGCATCGTTCAGGGATCTGGTCTGGGTCCTTTGAACTTTCTATCGGCCATTTCGAAACTCAAAACTATACGTCCTCCACAACCGTATGGCCAAATACGCTGACGACTCTCTCTCTCTCTCTCTCTCTCTCTCTCTCTCTCTCTCTCTCTCAGTTCCTTTGGTTCTTTCAGAACATTGGTCGACAAGATTTCGCCATCCCCTGCGGTTGCCTGCGGTCTCCTCTGCTTTGTCCCAGCTGATTCCCATTGCAGTCAGGTCTTCACTAAATGTACTCTTCCACGTCTTCTTTGGTCGTCCTCTGCTTCTTCTTCCACTCTCCGGTCTCCACGTCAGTACCCTCTTTGCCGGTCTGTTTGCAGGCATACGTAGTATTGTCCACCCATTCTCCTTCTCCTCCTCTCCACGGTAATCTCCAAGTCCTCCGATCCCGCCATTCCAAGCACCTCCTCATTGCTGATATGGTCCCTCCAGGATATTCCCAGAATCGATCGAAGGCATCTTCTATGAAAGACATTCAGCCTCTGTGAAATTTTATTGGTGCGCTTCCATGTTTCACATGCGTATAATGCTGTTGGGGTCTCTATGGAAGTATATAAGTGCAACTTGGTGTTTCTTCCGATCGTTTTTTATTTCCATACTGGGTTCATTTTCTGGAAAACCGCTGCGGCCTTTCCAATTCTTGTTCTTGTTTCCATCTCCGTGTCGCCGTCACTGGACAAGTAGCTTCCGAGGTATTGAAATTTGTCCACATATTCCACGGGGCACTGGTTTACTATGACCGTTGGGTACTCATTCTTCCCAATCACCATTGCCTTCGTTTTCTCCGTGCTGATGCGTAAACCCAGCTTTGCTCCAAACTCATGTACGTTGTCCGTCATTTCCTGCATGTCCTCAAGTGTCTTGCTCATCAGCGCCACATCATCCGCAAAGTCCAAATCCGCCAAATTCTCAGGACCACATTTTATTCCAAACGCTGGGTTGTTTACTGCCTTCCTCATTATGAAATCCATCACCATGACAAAAAGAAAGGTAGACAGCACACAGCCCTGACGCACCCCTGTTGTGATGTTAAACATCCGCGTGTTCTTGTTCCCCATCCTAATGCAGCATGCTGCATCGCAGTAGAGTGCCTTGAAGATGTTTATGTACTTATCTGGGATGCCATATAGCTTCTCAATTTTCCATAGGGAGTCTCTGTGGATACTATCGAATGCTTTCTTAACCCTCGGGCTACCAAGCTTTTTTGTAACACTGACTACCAAGGGGGGGTGGTTACCACTCCCTCTGGATTTTGGGTTTGGTTTGAGATATCATAACTTGTGATACACCAATGGATTCAGCATGCATTTCTGCACAAAATGATATATTTAGGTTTAATATATATGAATGCACCCCGAAGTTATGAATTTTTCCATGAGCACCCATAGCTTCACAAAACATGTACCTACGCATAAGTAAAATGTTGGATTCTGTATGTGTAGAACATGATATATATGATTTATATTTAATATAGTCATATATTCAATTATAAAAACTAGTTATAAGTCTTTTTTATGTACAATAAAAAGGAAAAAACATGCATTTCTATCGAAAAATCAATATAAAACACGAAATTATGCCATTGTCGGTTTCCGTCGGAAAAAAATCAACATTTTCACACATTTTTATTTATTTTGAGCACTTCCGGTCATCAAAATACAAATTAATTGGTATCAAACGATAGCCTTTAATCTCCTTGTCAGGACAGTGCTTACTGCTTAATTGCTGACAATGTATCAGTAGATAGTTAAAGCTTGTATGTATAGTAGGGAGACAGTATATGACACACTCTTGTTCTAGTTCTTGTGCTTGACTGTGCTGGACTGTGAAGGAAGGAAACACAACGAGAAGATTAATACAATATATTCATTTAAAACGAATTTACTTTGTTTTAATTATGAGTTGCTACAAAACAAGGTCTTCACATAATGGTGCCGTGACCTGTCGGGACTGTTAACGGTCGTCTTCAATTATTCTGGCTGACGAAACGGTTTCTTTTCTGGCATTTTGTCGGGACGTTGACGCGCAAGTTATTGGGGCGTGGCGTGGGTTGAAGGACGGTGAAGGTCATTCCTCTACTCGTCAACTCAGCGGTGTTTTGGCTGAACTGTTTCTGCTGGTGCATTTGTTGCCGATGGATGTTGGAACAATGGTTTACCTTGCGATGCAGGAATAATTTCAACTCAACGGTGTGTTGGCTGAACTGTTTCTGCTGGTGCATTTGTTGCCGATGGATGTTGGAACAATGGTTTACCTTGCGATGCAGGAATAATTTCAACTCAACGGTGTGTTGGCTGAACTGTTTCTGCGGGTGCATTTGTTGCCGATGGACGTTGGAACAATGGTTTACCGTGCGATGCAGGAATAATTTCAACTCAGCGGTGTGTTGGCTGAACTGTTTCTGCGGGTGCATTTGTTGCCGATGGACGTTGGAACAATGGTTTACCGTGCGATGCAGGAATAATTTCAACTCAGCGGTGTGTTGGCTGAACTGTTTCTGCGGGTGCATTTGTTGCCGATGGACGTTGGAACAATGGTTTACCGTGCGATGCAGGAATAATTTCAACTCAGCGGTGTGTTGGCTGAACTGTTTCTGCTGGTGAATTTGTTGCCGATGGACGTTGGAACAGTGGTCTACCGTTCAGTGCTGGATTATTTTCAGTGATTTGGCTGAACTTCTTCTGCTGGTGCACTTGTTGCCGATCAACATTGGAGCAAGGGATTTCTGTACTGGTCTGGACTGGATTCAGTGCAGGGACAATTTCAACTCGATTGTGGTTTGATTTGTATCGTTACCTTTTGTTTTGAATTGTCATTCACAGTGTGTTTGTGTAGTTTAACCAAACATGGAGGAGGAGAAGGAAAAGTTAAAGTTCTTTAGTGCTGATGCACTAGTTGGTTTGATAGTTAAGGCAAGGGCGGATGTTGAATCTATTGTATCATTGAATAAGGAACAACTTGTTGACTTGTGTTTGGTAGCAAAAGGTTTCAAGGAGGGAGTTTTACCTAAGAAAGGGGTGAAGGAGATGTCAATGGTTGAAATGATGCAAATGATGATGGAACGGGAGGAAAAGCTGCGGAAAGAACAGATGCAAATTATGCTGGAACGAGAGGAAAAGCAGATGCAAATTATGCTGGAACGTGAAGAAAAGATGCGGAAAGAACAGAGAGTCATTATGATGGCACGTGAGGAAAAGGAAGAGGAAAAGGAGGAAGAAAGGAGGAAGGAGCAAAGAGAATGGCAGGCAAAATTATTGAGTAGCCAGAATCTTAGTCAAGAGAAGACTAGAGAGGAGGCGAAGAAAGAACGAGAAAGGAAGACTAAGGAAGAAGAGTCTACAGGGGCTAGGATCAAAAAATTTGGGGATATATTGTAAAATGTATTACCTTAAATGCCCACTGAAGATATTGAGTTGCCGCTTTATCTAGAATCAATAGAGAGCTTGTTTGCTATGTATTTGGTTCCAGACGATTTAAAGTGTGCTTTATTGATGCCTTTCTTGTCTGAAAAAGCTAAAAAGTTGATTCGTAGGTTACCAGTGGATCAACTAAATACCTATGTGAAATTGAAGGTGGCTTTGTTGCGTGAATTTAGGTTGACGCCACAACAGTACAAGGGCCAGTTCATGAAAGCTGATAAGCTATCGAGCGAGTCATGGATGCAGTTTGCAACCCGGTTGCGAACATATCTCAGATTTTACCTTGAGTCCAGGGAGGTGGACAATTTCCAGAAGTTACAAGATTTATGGGTATCTGACAAGATGAAAGAATGTATGCCGTATGTGGTTCGTTCACATGTAATTGCGAAAGAAAGCGATGCTTGGCTAGAGCCAATCAAATTAGCAGAAATCACCGACATTTTTTCGATTAATTTGTCGGAATACCACAATCTGAAGGACACTGGATTCAAATTGGCATCTAAATCTGGGGATGGAAAATCGTTTCAGAAAAATCCGAAAGATTTCAAGGAGTTTGAAAAGAAGCCCAATTTCTCTAAATTTGATTTCAAAGGAACAGGTGATTCTTTTGGGGGGTTCAAGGGGAATGTGTCGGGAAAATCTGAGAAGCCCAAATGTTTCCTGTGTTTATCTGATCAACACCTTAAGGCTGCTTGCCCAAGGAATAAAGCTAAGTCTAAACCATTTGAAGCAAAGGTTAACTATGTAGATGTTGAAGGTGAGGTAAGGGAAGCCAATGTGTGTTTGGTCAAGATTGACAAGGTCAGTAAGGATGAAGCGTGGTTTGAACGTGAAGGTTTTTGTAATTCATGGGAGGTTAAGTATGGACCTTATGATTACTGTAAGGAACCAGAGTATGGTCTAGAAGACAGAGACATTGAGCTCAAAAGGATGAGAGCAGAGAAGAAGCAGGAAGAAGTGGTGGAGATAGATTTAAACTCATTGTTTGATCATAACACATTGAATGTTTTTGCTGAAAATGTTGTTTCTGCTGAAAATGTTGTTGCAGTTAATTCATGTGTGACTCTATCAAGCATACCACGAGTACGTTTACAAATTGGTAAGGTGATGTGTACTGCTATTGTGGATTCTGGCAGTGAAATTACGGTTGTAAACAAAAGGATGTTACAGAAGGTGGACGAAGGCAGTCAACCAGTGGGGAAGGTAAAATTGCGGGGTGCTTTTGGGGTTCAAAGTGAAGCTGACCTGATGCATTTACCTTGTATGCTAACATCTGATGAAGGACAAAACAACAAGTTGTCAGTATTGCTCACATGTGCAGTTACTGATGAATTAATGTCCGATATGGCATGTTTATTGACTTTAGATGATTATAACGCATTAAAGCAGAGTCAGGAATTCGATGACAGTGTAATCGAAATTGACAAAGGACAGACTACAGACATATTGACTGACACTGAATTGTGTAAAGGGGGATCTGATGGTTTGTGTGTGAAAAATGTGTTACAGGTTGAAGGTACGAGTGATAATGAAACGTCAACAGTGGAAGATGATACTGGAGGTTTGCCTATGACGGATATGTCTGGTGCAAATGCGGTTGATCAAACAACAGTAGTGTCTGATGCTTTAGATGAAACAACACAGTTAGTCAAGGCAGCTGAGCAGTTGAGATTGGAACAGCTTGCTGATGAAGGACTTAAGGAGTGTTGGGCAAAAGGTAAGGATAAGGAAGGAGGTTATTCTATCCGAGCAGTGGATGGAGTACTATTCCATAAAGATAGCATTGGAGGACAGGTTGTTCAGCAGCTAGTAGTACCAAAGATTAATGTCAAAGAGGTTTTAGGTTGGGAGAAAGAATTACCATTTCTTCTATGGGCCTACAGGGAACTACCTAACGCGACTACGGGGGTAAGCCCTTTTATGATGGTGTATGGACAGCTAGGTCGGGGACCATTGACCATATTGAAGGAAACATGGACTGGTGATCAAGTTGCTCCATGGAAGTTAGCTGATACTAGTAAGTATATGCAAAGGTTGAGGAAGCAACTGCAATTAACCAAGGACATAGCTGACGAGCATTCTAATTCTAAGGAAGCACAGAAGAGCTATGCGCATTACTACAATTTAAGATCAAAAGACAAGACATTTGAGGTTGGTGATCAGGTGGTGATTCTAGAGAAGGATTGCACCGATAAACTAAGTTCTGGTTGGATGGGACCAGGGGTAGTCATTAAGAAGGTTTCAGCATACAGTTATCTAGTTCTAATGCCGGATGGGGGTGAGAGAACATTACATGCTAACTTCTTAAGATCTTTTAATCCTAGAGTGAGTGCGGTTGGATTAATATGTGAGGGTGAAGAGGATTTTGGTTTTGTGGACTGTCAGCCAGGGACTGTGACTAAGGAGACTGACAGGACTGCTATTTTGGATCAAATTGACTTTACGCATTTGAATTTGGATCAACAACAAGATTTACGGGACCTTTTACAGAAGTTTACATCTGTTTTTGATGATAAGCCCGGGTTATGTACATTGGGGTCACATTCAATAAAATTGCAAGGGGAGGTTCATCCACGAAGGCAAAAACCATATCGTATACCCCAATTGTTTAAAGAAGAGGTTGACCGTCAAATCACCCAGCTGTTGGCTGATGGACTGATTGAGGAATCAAACAGTCCGTCGGCTCATCCTGTTGTTTGTGTGAGGAAGGCGGATGGGAAGAGCTTGAGATTATGCTGTGATTTCAGGGAGGTCAATTCATTTTCAAAATTTGATTTATTTCCTATGTGTTAAACTGAAGACTTAATTAATCAAGTTGCTGGTGCTAATTACATTACAACTCTTGATTGTTCAGCTGGTTATTGGCAGGTGCCAATGCAGGAGGATTCGAAGGAACTTACTGCTTTTGTAACGCATAGGGGAATGTATCAATGGCTGAGGATGCCATTTGGCTTGAAGTGTGCTTCTGCTACGTATCAACGCATAGCTAATAAAATTTTGGAACCACATTCTGATTATGCAGATGCTTACATTGACGATTTTGCTATTCATTCTAGATCATGGAATGAACATTTAAAACATTTAGAAGGTGTACTGGTTTCCATTAAAAAATCAGGTTTGACTCTTAAACTTTCCAAGTGTGTGTTTGGGAAAGCTAAAGTAAAATGGTTGGGACATTTGTTGGGGTCTGGAATTAAGGAGGTGGATCAGGACAAGGTAGTTGCTATCCAGAACAGCCCACTTCCAACCTCCAAGAGAGAACTAAAACAGTATTTGGGATTAACTGGGTATTATAGAAATTTTATTCCCAGGTACGCAGAAATTGCATTACCATTAACTGAGTTAACTAAAGGGAATAAGAGATTTTCTTTGGACTATCCGAGTAAAGCTTATGATGCATTCATAACGTTGAAACAGTCTTTGATGAGTTCTCATGTTTTAATTTCTCCTGATTTTCGTGAACCATTTATTGTTCAAACTGATGCATCTGACTATGCAGTAGGGGTGTGTCTGGCTCAATTGAGGGAGGGTTGTGAAAGGCCGGTTGCCTTTGCATCACGAAAACTGTCTGAAACTCAACGGAGATGGAGTACCATAGAAAAAGAAGGATATGCTGTTATCTTTGCATTACAACGTTTTGAGCATTTCTTAATGGGAGCTAAAATTTTGTTATACAGCGACCATAACCCATTGAAATATTTAACAGCTTGTGCTCCGAATAACTCTAAACTAACTCGTTGGGTACTCTCTTTACAACCATTTGACATTGAGATTAAGCATCGTAGTGGTTCTATGAATAAAAATTGGGATGCACTTTCGAGGTTGGTTTAAGGCATAGGGCCTAATGCTGTAGTTAAGATGAAGTGTTTAGTTTAGACTTGAGCATTTGTTTACTATAAGAGTTTTGGCAGGTCTGATTTACCAGTGTCTGGTTTATACTTGTGTAGTCGTTACTTTAGTATAAGGTTTAGTTAAGTCATGTTTATTTTGTTATTGTTTACATCTGAGGACAATCAGATTACTTTGTTAAAACCTGGTTTTCCCCAGGATGTATATATATGGTGAATTGTTATAGTAGTTTAGTTTCGGTGATTGTGTTATTTGTCATTAGGCTTGGAACTCTATTAGCCAATGTTCTAATTTTACTGTAGTTTAAATTTTGATATTTTTACCTAGAACATTGTCTTAGAAGAGATGGGCGTATGTCAGGACAGTGCTTACTGCTTAATTGCTGACAATGTATCAGTAGATAGTTAAAGCTTGTATGTATAGTAGGGAGACAGTATATGACACACTCTTGTTCTAGTTCTTGTGCTTGACTGTGCTGGACTGTGAAGGAAGGAAACACAACGAGAAGATTAATACAATATATTCATTTAAAACGAATTTACTTTGTTTTAATTATGAGTTGCTACAAAACAAGGTCTTCACACTCCTCTATAGAATGACATAATTTATTTTTCTTAAAAAATAAAGTATGAATATGTTATAATAGAAAAAACATGAAAATGTTACAAAAATAAAACACCTTTATATACATTTTAATTTATTTTGAGCACTTCCGGTTGTCGAAAGACAACTCCGTGACCACCAAAATGTAGCCCCACATTCCCTCTACAGAATGGTATAAGTTGTGTCTCTTCATCTTAAACGACGGATAAGATACATCCGATAATCTAAGGGGGGGTGGTATCCCCCCCTGGTGCCTCGGGTATATCGGGTATAACTTTTGAATGGTATGGTATATCATCACACATTTTAGCTCAAAATGTGTGCAAATGAATCCTCTACAGCTACCTGAAACGTCAAAATTCTATTCCTAACGAAAAGAGTTTGATTTGAGAAAAACCTAGGGGGGGTGGATACCACCCCCCCTTGGTATATATCCTGAGGGTTAAAGTCGATGAAATTGACAAGAAGCTCCGTGTTGAATTCAAGGCTTTGTTCGATAAAATTGCGCAATGCAAAGATCTGTTCGTTGCACGATCTTTCTTCTCTAAACCCCGCCTGCTCTTCTCTGAGTGTTTTGTCTATTTCTGGTCTGAGACGATTCAACAGGACTCTGCAAAAGACCTTCTCCGGCACCGACAGCAGGGTTATTCCCCGCCAGTTGCTGCAATCTCCCAACGATCCTTTCTTTGGTAGTTTGATAATCACTCCTTGTCTCCATTCTTGTGGTACAGTTTCCTCTCGCCACATTATGTTGAGCAGGTGCGTAAGTTCTTCTGCCACCACATCTCCTCCTTCCTTGAGCATTTCAGATGCAATTCCATCCAATCCGGCTGCTTTGTTGTTCTTCAATGCCTGCGTTGCTCTCTTGACCTCCTTCATGTTGATTTTCTCCATTGCAATGCATTCATGACTTAGTGGTTCCTCTTTTGCAAAGTCATAGGTGACCTCAGGAGCTGGTTGATTCAGGACCTCTTTGAAGTGTTCGATCCATCGCTCTGTTTGCTCCTCTTCAGTCGAGAGATTTCTGCCCGCTTTGTTTTTAATGGGTACGGTGGCTCCTCCTCCTGTCTTCCCGAGCTCTCGTACAATCCTGTACAGGGTCCTACTATCGCCCCTTTCTGCCGCCTCCTGTGCCTCTGTCCCCTTTTCCTCGTGCCAGTGCTTTTTGTCTCCTCTGCAACTTTTCTTAACCTCTCAATGGTGTCCGGACAATTCGGAGCCGGACAATTCGGAACGGACAATTCGGACCGGACAATTAGGAGCGGACAATTCGGAACCGGACAATTCGGAACCGGACAATTCGGACCGGACAATTCGGTCCGGACAATTCGGAACCGGACTATTCGGACCCGGACAATTCGGACCCGGACAATTCGGAACGGACAATTCGGACCGGACAATTCGGAACGGACAATTTGGACCCGGACAATTCGGACCCGGACAATTCGAAACGGACAATTCGGACCGGACAATTCGGAACGGACAATTCGGACCCGGACAATTCGGATCCGGACAACTCGGACCCGGACAATTTGGAACGGACAATTCGGACCCGGACAATTCGGAGTGCATATACATATTGTGAGCCACTAAAAGGCGCTTACGGCGATCAAACTTTTATTTATTTATTTAAGCCAATTATTTCTTGAGTTGCAAACAATCGGGTGAAGTAAAAGCATAAGAAAACTCAAAGGCCTGCGTCAATTAAAAAGCAGTGTGGCATTACAGCTCTCTGATCTTGAAGACCCTAAATTCAAAAACTTTAATTAAGAAACTGAGATTAGAAGTAATAGGCCTATTCAATAAATTGCCAACTTAGAAGCAGCTCATTGAAATCAGTCAGTCAGGTTTCAGATTGCAGGCTGTCTGTTCAGTTTGATGTTAATTAAGATTACTGCATAACTAGTACATGTAGCATACAAACACAACGCGTTTGCAGGCGTTGAATTAAAGAAAAATTGTTATCCTTATTATTATTACTATTATTATTACTTTTTTATATTATAAACACATATTTATTTTCTTCAACAAAAATTTCAAACAGAATAAATCAATTTCAGTAAGACCAACCACCCTCATCCATGTCAATTAGGGACTTAATAAAGGAACCTGTGAAAGCCACAGCGTTAAAGTTTTGTATAGCCTACATAATTATTATTATTATTATTATTATTATTATTGTTATTATTATTATTATTATTACTTTGTTCGTGGATCCCCTTTTCTTGCAAATACCATAATAGGCCCATTATAGGTCATTATAGTCTCATACTATACGTGACTTGTCCATTTTGAAGTGCCTATGTCTTTCCAAATCTAACTTTAATCATCTATAATGTAACTGCCAAGTGAGGTAAAATAATGTAATAGGCTACTCCTCACTTGCGTAATATTATGTTTAGGCCTACGGTTGCTTTGAGAACAAAAAATAATTTTCTATTTTTGATTGAATTTGAATGCGCAATAGTCTCTCCGGTCGACATCTGTATACGGGGATGGTGATAAGTATAAAAATCTGGTCTAAAAGTTTGAGTTCCATCATTAATTTTGACTGCTACGAATTGTCCGGTCCGAATTGTTCAGTCCGAATTGTCCGGTCCGAATTGTCTGGTCCGAATTGTCTGGTCCGAATTGTCCGGTTCCGAATTGTCCGGTCCGAATTGTCCGGTTCCGAATTGTCCGGCCCGAATTGTCCGGTCCGAATTGTCCGGTCCGAATTGTCTAGGTCCGAATATTCCGTGCCAGAATTTATTCCGAATTGTCCGTGTCCGAATTGTCCGGTCCGAATTGTCCGCTCCAAATTGTCCGGTTCCAAATTGTCCGCTCCCAATTGTCCGGCCCGAATTGTCCGTTCCAAATTGTCCGGCGCCGAATTGTCCGGGAACCCCTCTCAATCCAAGTGTCTGTATTCTTCATCCTTTGCTTTCCAAGTTACCATATTTGCCTCTCTGTCACGTTCATTCTTCATTTCTTTTCTTTTGTCGATCAGTTCCTATGTCTTCTCTCTGATCCATCGTTCTTTCTTCTCTCCTCCTCTCCTTCCCACCGTTTCCTCAGCACTTTTTGTGATTGCCTCCTTGAACATTTCCCATTGCTCCTCAATATCCCTACTGCGCTGCAGAGTTTCAAATTTATTTCTGACCTCCAGTTGAAACTTCTGAGCCGTGTATGTGTCTCTAAGTTTTTTGGTTGCCAGAGGTTTCTCCGTTCCTCCCGCAGTTGCCTTCTTAAACTTCAACTTGATTTTCACAATGATGAGATTGTGGTCGGAACGTATGTCTGCTCCCCTGTACAGGGTGGCGCATAAAAAGTGAGACCCCTACGCGGTTTTGCTAATATTTCGGCCAAAAATACGAATTTTTTAATCAAATTTTGCTGACTTAAAGCCAATTCATATCTACGTATAATAGCCAAATATCATAAAGATATGTCCAACATAACAAAAGTTATACTGCTCTTAGTGAGACCACCCATCGTTTTTTGATGATCAAAAACACGTTACGCAAAAAGGTAACAAATATCGGCCAAAAATAGGAATTCTTATATGAAATTTCACAGGCTTCAAGGGCATTCATACCTACGCGTAACTACCAAATTTCACACAAAACTTTCAAACGGAACAAAAGTTATATCACTTTTAGTGAGTTTACTCAGCGATTTTTTTCGTCCAAAAACGATAGGAGAATTTAAGGCTGATTGTGAGTTGATATGGGAAGACTTCCATCTTAAACCTATCAACAAGACCATCGGAAACTTTACAAATAGGTTCAGAACATGTTTGGGTGGGGGTGGGGGACATTTTGAACACAAGTTATCATGTTACTTTTGACAACAAAAATATTTGAAACTTGACTTTAAAAACTGGTTTTTTGCTCATTTTTTCATAACGTGTTTTTGAATCATCAAGAACCGATGGGTGGTCTCACTAAAAGTGGTATAACTTTTGTTATGTTGGACATATCTTTATGAAATTTGGCTATTATACGTAGATATGGATTGGCTTTGAGTCAGTCAAATTTGATTTAAAAACTCTTATTTTTGGCCGAAATATTAGCAAAACCGCGTAGGGGTCTCACTTTTTATGCGCCACCCTGTATGCTCGTACATCCTGAAGTGTCGAGTGCCACCTTCCACTGATGCAGATGTAGTCCATTTCGTTTCTTGTTCTTCCATCTGGAGAGGTCCAGGTTGTCTTGTGTATTCTTTTGTGGTGAAAGAAGGTATTTCCCACAGGTATTTCCTTCGTGCCTGCCAATGTCAGAAGTCGCTCTCCGTTTTCATTTGTCATCTCTGCAGTTCCGTGCGGCCCCACGTTTCCCGTCATGCCTCTTCCGTCTCCATCAAGTTTTGCATTGAAGTCGCCCATAACAATCTTAATATCATAGCTCGGAATTTCGTCTACTACGCCTCCAAGTTTATTATAGAATCTGTCCTTTTCCAGTTCATTCGCATCTTCCGTTGGCGCGTATACCTGCACGACTGTGACCTTGGCATGTTTTGTGTGGAATCTTGCAGTTATTATACGTTCGTTTATTGGATTCCATCCGATAAGCGCCTGTGTCGCCACCCTTCCAAGTAGCAGGCCCACACCTCGCACGTGTTGTTCCTCGTTTCCGGCATACAGTACCATCGTGTTTCCCATCTTGAAGCTCCCACTTCCCGTCCATCTCATTTCACTCACGCCTAAAATGTCCAGTCGAAAGTTGTCCATTTCACGCAACAGCTGGTCCATCTTTCCACATTGGTAAAGTGTTTGGACGTTCCAGGTTCCATTTCTAGTGATTGTTTTGGCGTTGAAGATCCGACTCGTCCGGAACTGGGGCTCCTTTCGGCTTTCACCCGGCTCCTTCATGTATCCGTCAGTAGAAGGAGAACTAAGCGGCTAGGACATTTGACCTAAATAGCCTTGACCTCCGCTCATTCGACCAATACAGCCTTTACTTTCGGCCATTTGACCTTACTGGCCTTAAAAACTGAGTGCCCGCGCAGTCTGACCAAAACTATGCTTACTTTTTCATAATCAACCAATGCTAGCCTTACTTTCTCACATTTGACGTCTGACGCAAATTTTTTTCTCTTGCGTATAGAAAATAACTGAAAATGGAATATCCAGCTTGGCTTAAAGACAAGAGATCCCAATACAAAATGGACTACTCAACGTATAATCTGAAAGAATTACGACAAATTCCTAAACAGAGAGGACAAAGTGGATACTCGAGTTTGCGAAAAGCGGAACTCATAGCGTTCATATCGCAGGGAGATCGACTAGGCGCTCGGACGCAGGTCAACAAAGCACCAGCGCATACTCCCGCCACTGTACGAGAATTGCGAGAAATTGCAAAAAAGAGAGGCGTGCGAGGATACTCGAGATTAGCAAAAGCGGAACTTACGGCATTCTTGTCTAATACTTGGAAATTTTTGAATACGGGGAAAAACAAAATAGTTTTTTCGGATTGGCTGACTAGTGAGATTAGTCAGTTACCCCCTCAAATAAAACCGCCCATTCATAGGTTCAAACTTCGAGAGACGGCATCGGCTATCAAGGGCTTCACGAAACAATACACGGTAGAGGGGACTGCCGGTATTGATGCTACATCATTTTTCAGCACCATTCGAACACGGGTGGTAGACTTGTTGACAAAAAATCGTCGAACTAAAACCAACTTTGTCCTTTCTTGCACAATGGAACGCGTTGACATGAAGACTGGAGAAGTAGATTCCAAAGATTTTCCATTCGTTTCAAGGACTGAGGTGATTCTAGACTCCACCGATGTAGGTGAAATTTATAATAGCGCGAAAGATAAAATTATGGAGTCGATGGCTACCTTCCAGATGCGAGGAAGTAACTGGAGACTCAAAGCGGTTCAAAAATTAGAAATCAACACGGTTGTTTATAAACCGTTGAAAGGTAGTTCTTACATTCCACTACCGAAGGAGTTGGTGAGTAAAAAGGCTATAATCAATATGAAGAACGAAGATGAAGAATGTTTCAAGTGGTGTGTGACTAGAGCGCTGAACCCTGTTGAGGAACATCCGGAACGAATTACGAAAGAATTAATTAGACAGTCGGAGGAACTCAATTGGTCTGGTATTGAATTCCCGGTAGCGGCGGATGCTAATGTGATAGGTAAGTTTGAGAGAAATAATAATATTAGTATTAATGTTTTTGGTTACGAGAAAGATGTGAATGCATACCCACTATATATATCAAAGCATGAGAATGATAGGTGTGTAGATCTATTACTCATTTCAGATGAAGAAACGAAGCATTATTGCTGGATCAAGAATTTTAACAGATTGCTAGCACTACGAACAGAAAAATCCCATAATTCAATGCACTATTGCAGAAGATGTTTGATCGGGTATAGAAAAGTAGAATCGCTTCACAAACATACTGAGTACTGTTCGCAGCAGGACGTCCAAAAGATAGAACTTCCAGAACCTGGGACAATGTTGAGTTTTACACATTATTACAGAAAGATGCGCGTACCGTTTTTGTACTTTGCCGACTTTGAATCGTTCATCAAACCTATCAATACATGTCAGCCCGTTCCTAGCACGTCTTACACCAACAAGTATCAGAAACATACGCCCAGCTCGTTTTGTTATCACTTGAAATGCTTCGACGATGATGTTTATTCCCAAGAGCCAGTGAGGTTTACAGCGGAAAACGACGACGACGATGTCGCCCAGATATTCATAGATTCTCTCGAAGAAAATGTAAAACGAATATACAACGAGTTCAAATTCCCCAAGAAGATGATATTCGGAAAGAAAGAGCAGGAGCTCTTCGACTCGGCTACTGTTTGCCATATATGCAAAGGAGAATTTATAGACGGCGAAAAACGAGTAGGCCCTACGAGATCACTGTCATTTGACTGGAAAATTCCGAGGTGCCGCTCACAACCTTTGTAATCTGAAATACAAAGTCCCCAAGTTCTTCCCTGTCGTATTTCACAATTTGACCGGATACGACAGCCATTTATTTATCAAGAAATTACGAGGTGAACACGGCGAGAAAATCAAATGCATTCCCTGCAACGAAGAAAAGTATATCTCATTCAGCAGAGAGGTCGTCGTCGAAAAATTTGTAGACAAAGATGGGAAAGAGAGAGAAGTCAAGCGCGAATTACGTTTCATCGATAGTTTTAGATTCATGCCCTCGAGTCTCGACGCGTTATCGAAAAATCTTCAGAAAGATCAGTGCAAAAATCTAGGGAAATTTTTCGACGGTGAGAAGCTGGATCTTTTACTCAGAAAAGGCGTTTACCCGTATGATTACGTCGACGGTGTTGAAAGATTAAACGAAACCGAATTGCCACCAAAGCATAGCTTCTATTCAAAACTAAACGATTCGGGTATTAGTGAAAAAGATTACAAGCACGCGAAAACGGTATGGGACAAATTTGAATGCAAAACATTACGCCAATATCACGATTTGTACAATTTATCGGATGTTCTATTATTAGCGGATGTCTTTGAAAACTTCAGAGACGTCTGTATGAAGCACTACAACCTAGATCCCGCGTGGTACTACACTAGCCCAGGATTGGCGTGGGACGCGGCGTTGAAGTCGACTGGTGTACAGTTGGAGTTGTTGAGCGACTACGATATGTTGCTGATGATCAAGCAGGGAATACGAGGAGGTGTCAGCACGATTTCACATCGATACGCGAAAGCGAACAACGAGTACATGGGGGAAGCTTTCAATCCCACCCAACATTCAGTATTCATTCCATACTTGGACGCGAACAACTTGTACGGATGGGCGATGAGCAAACCGCTACCAACTCATGGGTTTGAATGGATGAACGATGACGAATTGAATGATTGGAAAAACATTACCGAACGAGATGGGGTGGGATGTGTGTTAGAAGTCGACTTAGAATATCCGGAGGAATTGCACGACCTGCATAATGATTATCCGCTAGCTCCAGAGAGTGTAAAACCCGCGGGATCGTCTGTAGCGAAGCTCATTCCAAACTTGAACGATAAAAAGAAGTACGTCGTTCATTACGGAAATTTAAAATTGTACGAAAGTCTCGGATTGAAAATCGTAAAAATACATCGGGGAATAAAATTCGAAGAAAGCGCCTGGCTGAAAAAGTATATCGATCTGAATACCAACCTGAGAATGAAAGCTACGAACGATTTTGAGAAAGACTTTTCAAGCTGATGAACAATAGCGTTTTCGGTAAAACAATGGAAGCTATCGAGAATCGAGTTGACATACGATTGGTGAGTGATGAGAAGGAAGCTATCAAGCTAGCTGCGAAAACTAATTACGACAGACGAACGATTTTCGATGAAAACCTCATCGCCATTCACATGAAAAAGACCAAGTTGTTTTACAACAAGCCGATATATCTAGGGATGTGTATATTAGACACCAGTAAGACGCTCATGTATGATTTTCATTATAATTACATCAAGGCCAAGTACGGAGATAGGGCCAAGCTATTATTCACCGACACCGATTCTTTGGCGTATGAAATTAAAACGGAAGACTTCTACAAAGATATTTCCCCCGACGTTCAAAGTATGTTCGATACTTCAGATTATCCGAAAGACCACCCATCCGGTATAGAATCTGGCGTTAATAAAAAAGTGGTTGGTATGTTCAAAGACGAAGCCGCGGGAAAACAAATCGAGGAATTTGTCGGCTGCGATCCAAGTTGTACTCCTACAAGATGGCGGGTGAAGACTACAAGAAATGTAAAGGCGTGAAAAAGAACGTCGTCAAGAAATCAATCACCCACGCAGATTACAAAGACTGCGTGTTTACGAAAAGACCACAGTCGAGAGCGATGAACGTCATTCGATCCTATCGCCATGAAATTTACACCGAAGAAGTAAATAAAATAGCTCTGTCTGCCGACGACGACAAAAGAGTAATAATGGACGACGGAATCCATACCCTAGCCTATGGGCACTACACGCTGAAAACTAAACAAAATAAAGAATAATTTACACTAATATAAAATGGATGCGGTAAAAGTGTGTACCAAATGCAGAATGGAAAAAAGCTTGGACGAATTTCACAAAGATAATACAAAAAAGAACGGAAGCTATCCGAGCTGCAAACTTTGTAAAAATGCCAAAGTAAAAGAGCTTGCACACAAATACGCAAGACAGGAAAATAGGGAGACAAAAGATACGAAAGTTTGCAGTCGGTGTAAAATAAATAAGAACATATCGGAATACGACAAAAATCGATTTCAAAAAGATGGAAAGGCGAATCAATGCAAAAATTGTAGACATCAATATTATCTCGCCTGCGTAGAAGCTCAAAAGCTCATTAGTTTGTGAAACATCTAGATGAAATATTAAAATGAGCTACACAACTGTCAAAAATATAAATGTCGAAGGCGTAGTCCTCGCAAATCATCCGTTGACGAATTTTGAACTACTAGATACCGCGAAAAAGCTCAATATCCCTAATTTCCGGGGAGTATTTCTCAGAGACGAGCTGCCAAAGAAACCTAGACGGATTGAATGCGGGATATTGAATCTAGACGATTCCAATGGAACCGGCTCGCACTGGGTCGCTTTTTTGAAGAACGGCACGGATAAAATATATTTCGACAGCTATGGCCTGCCCCCTCCCACAGAACTGCTAGAGTATTTGCATAGACCCGTGTACTACAATAGCGAACGCGTACAGCCCGACAACGAAGTGTTTTGCGGTCATTTATGCCTGCACGTCCTGAAAAAAACATGTAAAGATGGAGTGAATTTTCAAGAAGTTATAAACAGCCTGCATTAAAAATTATTATATTCAAATGTAGAAAAATGCCTGTTGATAAATTTGGACATACAGATTCGGGATCTACGCAAAGAGTAATTGCTGGAGGCGTTACCGAAAGTCAAGTAAATAGTACTTTTCTAAGGCTAGATGGAGCGAACCCAGCGACCGGAGATCTAAATATGAGCGGTCATACTATTAGAGGTCTACCTACAACGAATACAGCGAATACAGCGAATGCTCCGGAAGCGGGAATAGATGAGGCTGTGAGTCGGGGACAAGTAATAGATTTGATGCAGAATCATGACGACATCCCGACCGACAATAATCATTTGACGAATAAGAAATACGTCGATGAACAACTTACTTCGAAAGTGGCGACGGTGGTAGGACCCGCGGTTAGCGCTTACAGTTCAACTCAACAGGCTATAATCGCTAGATCTCACACTGCAGTTACTTTTGACGTAATAAGATGCGGTACCGCAAGACACGGTATTGAACAGGGTATCGGAACGACTTCTTTCTTCCCCAGTAAAGCTGGGTACTATCTCGTTTCGGTGTACATAGAATTTTGTAACAATAATAATACCGCGTATGGCACCGTCCACCTGTATAAAAATGGGGCGTCGTACATGCAAATTGCGGGCGGAGGGAGCACGAAAGGTTCGCACAACCATTCAATCGGTAGTAACATAGTTTTTCTAGACGATTTCGATTACCTCAGCATTCACGCTTTTTCATCCATCGCTACGCGCATATTAGCTAGGGACTTTTCGGCGGCGTTCTTACGGCCCTAATTAATAAAAATTATTATATCAAAATGCCTGTTGATAAATTTGGACATACAGATTCAGGATCTACGCAAAGAGTGATTGCTGGAGGCGTTACTTTTAGTCAAGTAAATAGTACTTTTCTAAGGCTAGATGGTGACAACAACATTACGGGAGATATAGATATGCGCGGCCATCATCTCGTTGGTCTGCCGACTGATTACCCTTCTGCGAGTAACGGCGATGATGCTATCAGTTTAGCTAAAGCTACTGCCCTAGTCGTTGATAAAACAGGGGATATCGCTCCTAGAGATTACGTTTCGGGTATGAGGGTATCCCCGGGTAATCTAGTGAGAAATACGACGAGCGGTATTACATATAGGTTTGAAGGAACGGCTGGAGCTATAACAACTGCACCAGCATTATCCCCGAATTGGAGACCTACAACCGGGCCGGCTATTTGTGCGTTGAAAGAGTCGCCAACATCGGGGGCGGCCGCAACCCTAACTGGCGGATTCTCGGGCAACGATGTACGGCACGACCAACTAACAACGATCGCAATAAATACGGATTCGGCGTATACGGTGGCCGAAGGGGTAATAACTATTCCTCGTACGGGTGTATATCGAATTAGCGGATTCGCAAATTTCATGATCGGAAATGTGCGGAGTGATGACGTGGTAAAAAAAATAGTCAGGGTTGCGTATTTCAAATCCGAGTTACATAATAACGAACTTATTGGATACATGGCGGGCGGACTAGCAGTTGGCAGCAGAGTATCGCTCGTATTACCAACCGCCGCCATGCCCTTAGTCGCCGGCGACCAGCTCGGTATGAGAGTATATTCCGCCGAATTCGACACTCCAACGGTTACCTCCCCTCTCATCGTGGCTGGATGTGGATTGCAGGTCGAGTTTTTGTACTAAGTCCGTAATTTTATCCGTTGATACCTATCGTCCGAGAACGCACGATAGGTATCACTGAGTCTCATTTTCATCGACCATTCTAACATGAACTTCAATATACCACACTCATTTTCTGACCATCCGATTGAAACCTCAGTAGCTTGTCCGAAATCACCATTGCGTACGCTTCCGTATTAGCTGGCGGCGCCGCATTAAACGTGCCTTTGATCTGGATATCGACCACCGATGACTTCAGACGCTCGGATTGCTTGCTCACGTCAAACACCATAATCGGAAACAGATCTTTGAAATCCGAGGGCGTGATATTGCTTTGCGTCGTTAGTTCGTCCATTCCATAGTATTTTTCACTGAACGCGGCTGCTGCTCGGTACACCCGCGAGAATTGTTGATTCGGAAATGATAGATTATAGTCGACAACTGGGTATCGATCCTGGTTCATCATCACGAACATGTTCTTCAGATCGCAATGATTGAAAACGGATGGATTGTGTTCTTGATCGCCGCTTTTGTCGGTTTGAAAACCCAAGATGATGTACCTAGGCTTCTCAGGCAATGTCTTGACGCTAAGTCTCCAGCTGAAATTAGTCGACTGTGCGACGGAGGTGGTATCGCATTGACGGGCTCTGTACGCAACTGGCAGCGACGCTTTCGATTCGATCGTTTTGTACAACTGCATTTTTCCATATCACGTTTTCCGATGTTCCGTTAGTGTACGAAGACCCGATAAGGTCGCTGGTCACTCTCAGGCTGCTTACACGCATTATATTTACCAAGTCCTCCGATTCGCTGTATCCGCCCGAATAGATCCATTTGTCAAAACCTAGAACCTTTCCGATCGAATTCTTTGGCGTAAAGTCAACCATATAACCTACCGCTATATTTACCACCGACCTCAAAGTATTGGTGTTTGGCGTTATTGAGATACAGTACTCTCCATTTACTCCGTCGAAATGTCCATTCCCCTTCATCACTCTCTGTATATATTCGTTGATATCCGTTATTTCATAGCAGCCCTCTGGGACTTCAATGTTTACCCAATCTGTGTCAGCATTTGGTGAATACCGAAAGACGTTGTTTGTCGCGTCGATATTCGGAAAAGAATAGTACGTCTCGAGGGCAACTAAGGCCATTTCATATTTTTTATTTTTCTCCAGTTCGAGCAGCGGATTAAACTTCGTTCTGATTCGCGTGCTCTTTTCGCTCAGGAAAATGGAAAATGATGTTTTTGGTTCCGTGTTACAGGCCGTCTTTTCCGTGTTTTCCGATATCTGTTTGAGAAGCGATGATTCCATTTTTACTATACTATACAATTTTTACAATAGCGGATCCTCGATTATATAAAATTCGTCGAGTCCGCATCGGTATTTGCCATTGTACTTGTCGCTAGTTAGGTCCAAAACCACGAATCCATGAGGTTGTTCCCATACTGTTTTGCATAGTTTTCGAAACTCATCTTTCGACATGTCTGTACTCACATGGTCGTTGTAGATGTGATTACAATTTTTCAGGTCTTGTTTGAACAGGCAAATAAAGTTCGCATTTTCTCTGATTGTTTGGCGCGGTAATTTGAAATAATTCTGGGCGAGGTAAAAACAATCTACATTACTATGCCTCCCCCGATTATAATACGTTTCACATTTGTTTTGCCGTTCCAATTGAAGATCGTCAAAAATCATCAGGTTCTTCTTCTCTGCGCTCAAATCTCTCGGGTCTGGCACATCGTCGGCGCTCTCAAAGAACTTGGCAATTATATCGGATTTAGCTTCTACGTTTTTTGCCATTTCTTCCATGACGAAGTCTGGCGACGCATTTAGACCTACGATTTCGTCTCGGTGCTCGAACAACCGAACGATCGCTTCTTTCGGCAATTTTTCTTCGTATGCTTTTTTGATAATGCGATATTCCGGTTGAAACAGAGAAGTACCGAATACCTGCAAGTTATTATAATCCAACCAGTCTGGCCTGAGTAAAAGATTTAGAAGAAGCGTTGTTTTTCCGCAAGCCGATTTCCCAACTATCAAACCACGTATGCTTTTGGGTAGCAACGGATTATTGAATCTTTTCGAGAGCGCGGTGCCCCAACTCATATCTTTGATCTCCATTTTAAAAATATATATTATTAAAAAACGAAATGTTTTGCGTAAAATGTAAACAACATACCGAGACGAGAGATGTGCAAAACGCCGTGGCTAATAATGGGAGATCGATGCTCAGAGGTGTTTGCGTCGTATGTGGGAAAACAAAAACTCAATTCGTGAAGGCGCCTGCCGCTGTGCAAGGTGGGGATCTAGTTAGTTCACTGAACGCTGCCACTAGCAACATTAAATTACCTTGGGCCAAGTTTGCTGGTGAGGTCCATTTACCAGGCCACCAGTTTACTGGACCCGGTACTAGACTAGATTTGCGTTTGAACGCCAATGAAACGCCCAAAGATTGGAGCAAACCAATAAACAGGGTAGATAGCGCTGCATACATTCATGACCTGGCGTACAACCAACACACTGATACGGCTTCTAAGAATGTCGCTGATAGAGCAATGATAAACCAACTGAACAATATACCAAATCCTAGCGTGCGGGAACGAATAGAGAGGGCGATAGTCAAACCTATATTATCTGCTAAAACGAGTCTCGGGTTAGGATTAAAAAAAGCCTAGAATTACAGCAGGACCCGAAATGGACTAATCAATTAGCGAATGAATTACACAAACCAGTAGTAAGACATTTTAGAACGAGGCGGGTCCACGTTGGCGGGATTGATCAGATTTGGGCGGCAGATCTAATCGATATGCAGGCCTTCGCTAGAGATAATGATGGTGTGAAATATCTATTGACCGTTATAGATGTGTTTTCCAAGTATGGATGGATCGTTCCATTACATGACAAGAGTGGGAAGTCTACAGCTGATGGGTTCGTGAAGATACTCAGGGGTGGTCGGCAGCCGGCCAAAGTTTGGTGCGACAAAGGGAAAGAATTTTATAATAAAAATGTCAAGAACTTAGTCGAGTTGTATTCTACCGAGAACGAGGGCAAAAGTTGTATCGCAGAAAGATGGGTGCGGACAATGAAAGATAAAATGTTCAAGTACTTTACGGCTAATTCAACTAGAAGATATATCGATGTATTAGACGAAATGGTTAGTAATTATAATGAAACGAGACATTCCTCCATTAAAATGACTCCCGCGAAGGCTAGTATGAAAGTGAACGAAAAGACTGTATTTATGAATTTATACGGCGATGAGCTTTCAGAGCCTATTATTCCAACGTTTTCAATCGGCGATCGGGTCAGAATAACTAGGAAGAAGAACATTTTTGAAAAGGGTTATACGAGTAGATGGGTGGAAGAAGTCTTTGTAGTATCTCAGGTTCAATATACAGACCCACCAACTTACAAGATTACTGATTCTAATGGTGAGGTAATACAAGGCTCTTTTTACCAACAGGAGCTACAGAAAACAACTCAAGAAATATTTAGAATCGAAAAAGTGATTAGGAAACGCGGAAAGAAATCACTAGTAAAATGGCTAGGATACCCAGACAAATTCAACTCGTGGATTGAAAATGAAGACTTGTTGACATTGTGAGACGATTCAACAGTTTCGTTATCGAGTCGGCGGCGGAGCGTGCTGTTATCGATAACGAAAGTGAATGAAAAGACTGTGGGCCTAATAGCACATCTTCAATACTGCGGGAAATTTCCATCGCGTGACGTCGAATCAAAAACGAATCAAAAACGTTCCAACGAATTAAATTTGTTCCAACGAATTAAATTTGTGACATGGAACGCTTTTTACACGGTGTTCCTAAAAACTGAACCTCTCCTATAGCTGCAATAATTTGTACATTTTGATCAAACTTGGAAAAACTTCAGTTTGGTGGACCTGAATCAGATTACTGTCGGCGTTGTAAATGGAACGGCAAAGGAATAAAATAGTCTATCTCGCAATAATATTCCAAAATTTATGCTGATATATTCTCTTTTTTACGTTCGCTGTGTAGGGCCTATTTAGCTTTGAGGAGGCATTAATTGCACGCAGATCTTCGCTCGTTGGACTTTGAGCCTGTTGTGCTTACATCGCACAGAATCATCGTGCGACTACAATCGTGTCTACATTAAAACGCGCGTTTTAGTGTGGCCAGGATTATAGGCTTGTATTTATTCCTCGGTGCATTACGGTTTTTTGCCCCACTTGCAGCCCCTTCTACTATTCTTGGGTTGAAAATGAAGACGTGCCGACATTGCGCCGACGATTAACGACGATGGTCACGCGTGGGCGTCCGCTGCGGGTGTAGTTGCTCCAAATAACATCACGCAAGTTTCCATTGACCCAATGCTCACTGATGATATACGGGAATGGGCGTTCGACGAGGGTGTCGCGACCATCGTAGTAGGCTTCAATTTCAGCAATCAACTCCGCACTCCACATTCTTGTATATCCAACCAAGCCGATCCGCCTGGCGATTTGTCGTAATTCTTTCAGATTATACGTTGAGTAGTCCATTTTGTATTGGGATCTCTTGTCTTTAAGCCGAGCTGGATATTCCATTTTCAGTTATTTTCTATACGCAAGAGAAAAAAATTTGCGTCAGACGTCAAATGTGAGAAAGTAAGGCTAGCATTGGTTGATTATGAAAAAGTAAGCATAGTTTTGGTCAGACTGCGCGGGCACTCAGTTTTTAAGGCCAGTAAGGTCAAATGGCCGAAAGTAAAGGCTGTATTGGTCAAATGAGCGGAGGTCAAGGCTATTTAGGTCAAATGTCCTAGCCGCTTAGTTCTCCTTCTACTTCCGTCCAGCAGTGAGTCCTCTCCTCTTCGCCCTTGTGTACCGGTTTGGTATCCTCTTGTCGTTTCTGTAGCGGCTGTTTTTTTACAGGGGTGGGGTTGCTAACCCCACGCCCCTACCCTCCTCCTTTTTCAACCGGGCTTGGGACCGACTTTGGCGGAGTTAACGCTGACGACACTTACCTGATAATACCACCCATCAACAGTAACACGATTAGGGAGGAACTGGATCATGTAACGGGCTGGGCCAAACGCTGCAACTTGACTCTAAATCAAAAGAAGACTCAGGAGATGGTGGTTCGCCGTCCGGGACGAGGAATTCCATAGTCCGCTCCAGCAGAAGTTCCGGGTCTTGTTCGGGTCCAAAGTATGACGATTTTAGGAGTTGTCATGACTGAAAACCTAGGGTTTGAAGTCCATATCAAGCGAATTTGCATCCAGGCAAGACAATCACTTTACGCCCTGCGGATTATCACTGCGCACGGCTTCAAGGGACAGAGCCTGCATGACGTTGTTAGAATGACCACAGTGGTCCGAATGTCATACGCGGCCCCGGCATGGTGAGGATTTGCAGGGCAGCAGGAACGCGGCAGACTGCATGCTATTTTGGACCGTTTGATCAGAATGCACTACCTTCCTAAGGACAATCCTACCTTCGAGGAACTATGTAGAACGGCGGACGAGAGGCTCTTCGCTGCCCTCCTCCTTAATCAAGGACATGCGTTACACCAACTCCTCCCACCATTGAGACCCCAGCCTTACTCCATGAGGCCAAGACTACATGACCGAATCATCCATAGGGCGGACAACCTGACTAGGAAATTGTTTTTGACGAGAATGCTTTGCCATATTTGAATGTAATAGGCCTACCATATAAACCAAAGTGCAGCATACATAATTATCGTTGGTCATTAAAAGGACAGTTTTTTTTTAAATAAAAAAATTTATTTTGGATTTTGGACCTAGGATTTTGTGCAATTTGAAAACATTTTGACATTGATTGGATATAGAAATTATGTACGTTTGTTTATTATACCATGTCTGACTACCCATGTAAAAAGTGCATATTTTCGAGATGCATTCATATAATTATTTTAAACCTATACGTACCATTTTGTGCAGCAATAAATGGTGAATCCATAGGTTTTTCACAAGTTATGATATCTCAAATGAAACCCAAAATCCATGAATGGTAACCACCCACTTGGTAGTCTGTGTTACACAACATCTTAGTAGCCTGAGGTTTAACGGGGAAATCATTTTTGACCACGATGCTGTTTCGTAGCATAGGTACAATAAAAATGATGGAAACGGAAAAAAACGAATAAAATGTCGTTTTTAACAAAAATTAAAATTACGAAAGAAATTATAAAAACGAAAAAGGAAAATAATTTGACTTTGCTACGTCTAAAACCGCATTTTAACCTTAAAAACCTTTATAGGGAACCTACTACACGCAGGCTATCTCTAAAAATGATGATGTTAAACGATGAAATAATGACTTTAAGTTTAGTTAGCTGAATCTTGAGAGTTAGCGGAAAACATAAGAAATACTATGAGGATGGAAGACATCAAGAGAATATAATTATAGAAGCATTTGAAATGTGGTTACGGAGACGGATAGAAAGAATCAGCTGGAGGGATCATAATTATAAAAAATGAGGAGGTATTGAGAAGGGTTGGAGAAAAGAGATCGATGATACACACAATTAGAGAAAGGCAAAAAAGATGGATAGGACACACACTCAGAGGAGACTCGATGCTAAGAAAAATCATAGAGGGGAAATTTGAGGAGAAAAGAACAAGAGGAAGACCAAGACAAAGACTGTTGGACCGTATGATGAAAGACGGTTATCAGAAGCTGAAAATGAATGCACAGAACAGGGAAGAATGGAGACGTCAGACATTTGAACCTGCCTAAGGGCAGAGAACAGAAAGAAGAAGAATAAGAAATACGAGAAAAAAATTAAAATTAAGGAAACTAAAAATAGAAAGTAAATGAATAAAAAAAGTTAAAGAAAAAACAAAAAATTATAAAAACGATGGAAAAAACAACAAAAAACGACGTTTTTGGAGAGAATAAAAACCAAAAAAACGTTTTTACAACTATGTTTCTTAGTTAAATCCCATGTAGGCCTAGGCCGAAGTACAGTAGATATTAGTTAGCCATCATACAGAATATCATACTCATATTGGATTTACGGTGAATTATTGATGATGTCTGTGAATTAAACTCATTTACTGTTTGAACGACTCAATGGATACTGCATGTTTATTACCATGTCTGCTCCCCAAAAATTGCAGTTAGGCTATAATTATCACAAACTGCAAACATTAAATCTTCGGCTCCAGACATTATAATTAAAATTTACTACTCGTTAAGAATATTGCATTATTCATGGTCAGACATTTTTGTAACAAGGGCATAACCAAGGCACTCGTAGGCCTATAAGTGAACACTGAACTTCGCTGAAGTGATTTATGCCAGAAATAAATTGTTGACAGGGAAAACTTCTGGAAGTCTTGTGACAGAAAAACAACCAGTGCAAAATGTTTTTACCAGGTCACTTTTCCTAATGAAGTGCCGCTGTCACAGGTTATTCCACCCCGCCTAAAGCCATCTGGGAAGGATGAATTATTATTGGAGATAGAGCATCCGGAGTGCTAAACTGCATATTTATCGCATACTAACCCATTATTTTGTGATTTTAACATATTAAAAATTGAGCAGATTCAACTCTATCAATCAGGAGAATTTATGTACCGCTTTGACCACGGCTTGCTTCCTCCTGATTTCAAGGGATTCTTTAATCTTGCTTCACAGATCCATTCTCATTCAACAAGAAACTCGTCAAATTACAGATGCATATTTGCTCGCACAAATTCCCGTCTTATCTGTATTAAAGCCACTGGTCCTTCAATCTGGAATAAAATCCCTCAAGAAGTTAGGCAATCTCCATCATTATCACTGTTTAAGAAAAAGTTTTGCTCTCACCTTGTCAGTAAAAGCAACATTGTGTTATGATGTAACATAGTGTTGGTCCATGTAAGAAACTCACACACAAACACACACACACACATGTCTTGCACTTGTTGATTCTTTAATTTTTTTATATTTCTTTATTCTTCTTATGTAGTTAAGAGTTTACATTGTTTGATTTAGTTAAGATACCAGAAGTAGTTGTAATCATTCACTTCTAGTTAACAGCAATTGTCGGCCGTTTCATCTTTCCGTTTCACATGTAGGCATAGGTCGATGCGTAGGCCTACGCGTACCTTATATAAGGTACGCGTATAATACGTGCGTACCTTTCAAATAATAAAATACGCGTACCATACGCGTATTTCACGTACCCTTCAATATGAATGAGCTCCCTGTTATCCTTCGTCAAATACCTATTAGCCTTTCTACTTCTACTTCATTTCTTTCTCTTCTCAAGACTGTCTTATTCGACCGGGGTTGGACTGGGAGCGCTCCTGAGTAGTAACCTTGAAGGAGCGCTATATCAAATTCTCAGTAAATAAAGAAATAAATAAATTTTATTTCTGAGTATTCAAAGTGACGTCACCATCGTATTTACGTTATCATAAAAGTTTGTTGTAAGTTACCTGTCATTGATATTTAGCAATTTGAGCCTATATCATTCAGACTTTATAAGTTTGTGACTTGCGAACGGCCTGAGGTGATTTTTTGTGATTATATAACATTTTAAGGCTTTAATACTTGCACAATGACTTATAGCATGTGCCACGGTTAAGTGTTGTATACCGTACCTTTCACGTACTCTTCAAAAAGGTACGTTAAAATACGCACGTACCTTTCAAATAATAAAATACGTACCATACGTACCCTCGAGCTATGCATGTAGGCCTACGTAGGTGTCCCTATTAGCGGGGTCAGTGATCCCTTCAGGGCCCATCCTTGTCTCATTTGAATATGTGATTTGTAACTGCATAATTGTAAAAACGTTTGTTTGGTTACAAAAATAAAATGATTGCTTGATTGATTGAAACAATTCTTTCCCCCAGCGTATAAATATTCAAACATTTTTAGGCACAACAAAACAGAAATTATATAAGTATTTAAACTAAAAACTGTCGTGAATATTCTGAAAGTTCATTGGAACTATCAGCAAAACTTTAGGCTGGTGTCACGAAATAAAGTCTACCCCCGCTACAAAGTCTCCCCCTCCAAACAGAGTCTCTCCTGGTTGAAAATCGGTTTTGGAAGACATTTTTCTGGTGTAAAAGTAAGTCTTATATAGGTTCGTGTTAAATAACGTGTTATCATGTTAGCAACGTAAACTAACGGTTTGATATGCTTATCAATTACTTTTATGCGACTCTAGCCGATTTCACGATCAACGGGAGAGACTTTGTTACGTGGGCGGAGGAAATATTCTCTCCCCCGGACACTTTATTTGAGAATATAGTCTCCGGGGGGGGAATTTATTCTAGAACAGATCCTCCGAGGGAGAATCTATTTCGAAATAGAGTATCCGGGGGAGACTTTTAGGGGAGACTCTGTCTCGCAACACCGGCACAGAAAGACAGAGCAAAATTAGGGTTCCACGACAACTGGTCCACCGACAACTCGTCCAACGACAACTCGTCCACGGACAACTGGTCCACCGACAACTCGTCCACCGAAATAGAAGCCGGATTATTGAGAAAACGCTTGAGAAATGGAAGCTGGATGAATGTTTTTACAGGTGAAATATCAATCAATCAATCAATCAAATATTTTTATTTTGCAACCAGTATACATGAAAGGTTCACACATCGTTCACATTGGCTACAAAAAAATGAGGCCCTAAAGGGATTTTTAAAAATCCCGCTGTCTAGGGACACCAACTATTAATGAGTTGACGATGCAAGGTGGCCATGACGAAGTCTTTGCAAAATCAACACAGTGACTGACAAAAAAAGATAAAGCAACTTATACTAGAGAACGGAAGAAAAAACAAAACACAAAAACAGGAAACTGAAAACCTCAACACTGCTGAGTCACAAACAATAATGAAAAAAGAACAAAAAACTTAACTAGGCTACTGAACTGTACTGTACAGAGACCAAATGCAATGCACATACTGAGCGAACACTACTTTAATTTTATTTGGTACCTTCTATTAGAAAGGCGCTAAATTTTTTCTAAAATGTCCAAATACTGTGGCTCAATTTTATTTCTCTTGGAATTTTTTCCCAAGTGGTAACCCCAGTAGACTTAATAGAAAACTGGCGCGTGTTAGTGCGAGCATAGGTTCGGCGGTACAAAGAAGAGTATCTTGTAAAATGAGAATGAACCTGGGATGAAAGCTGAAAATAATTTTTGTATATAGGTGGCAGAAGGCTTCGATCAAACCGGTACATAAATTTCCCTTTTTGCAAAGTCCAAATCTGGTCGAGTTTTAAAATTCTAAGGTTGAGAAATATGGGGGCAGTGTGAGAGCCGTATGGAGCTCCCACAATAAGACGAACAGCTCTTTTTTTGCAAAATAATAACTCTATATAATCTTGTGACATAAGTAGAAGCCCACACTGTCAGGACAGTGCTTACTGCTTAATTGTTGACATTGGATCAGTAGATAGTTCAAGCTTGTATGTATAGCAGGGAGACAGTATATGGGACACTCTTGTGCTAGTTCGTGGGCTTGACTGTGCGGAAGGGTGAAAATACACAACGAGAAGTTTATTACAAGATATTCAATTTAAAACGAATTGTCTTTTGTTATAAATTGAGTTGCAACAACACGAGGTCCTCACACACACTATGTTACAATAAGAGAGATATGGATGTACTAAGGAATAGTATAGTTTAATCCTAATACTAGATGTAAAAATGTAAGCAGTTCGAGCCATTACTCCAATATTTTTTGCTATTTTTGAAGCGACATGAGCAATATGTTCATTCCATGTTAAATGGCTATCAACATAAACTCCCAGAAATTTAGTAGATTCTACAGAAGCGAGAGAGATGCCGTTAATTTTTAATTGAAATTCACCAAGTGGAATTTTTTTCCTATGCGATTTTAAAAAATCGGTTCCGAGTCTACGCTCCAATTGGAGCGTAGACTCGGAACCGACCTGGGCTGGCGAACCAAAGTCCACCGTGCCCACCTTCTCGTGGTGCGACCTGTTAGTAACCTTTCCGTATGGAAAGGTGAACGAACGGGCACGGATGGCAAACGGGGGGAAGGCAATGGCAAACCACCCCTTGTCTTCTGCCAAGAAAATAGTCATGGTGTATCTAAAGAAGATGCACCAGGGCTTTCGCCAGAGCTCCAGTAGCTGACGGCACCAGGTGACCAGGTGATGCGATTTAAACCGGATGTAGTTAGTTTTTTTTCCAAGTTTAAAGACAATCTATTAGCTTTAAACCAGTCGGCAATGAGTTCCAGCTCCACATTTATTCATTCATTCATTCATTCAGAGCATTTATATAGCGCCCCTTCAAGAAACTACTCAGAGGCGCTCCCAGCCCAACCACGAACAAAGAAAAAAAGACTTGAGGGACTTGTAGAACGCAGCCGGATGGACCACAAGTAGTGAGCGAAGCGGGACCGGGAGGTCGTTCCAGACAGTAGGCCCCGCGACCGAGAAAGCACGGCGCTGCTTAATAGCCAAGCGAGCCCGCGGGACCAGAAGCTCGCCTTTAGACGAAGAGCGAAGTACACGACGCGCTGCAACGTCAGAGACTGGACAGCATAGATCACGCAAGTATGACGGAGCACAGCCAAGGACACAGCGAGAGACCACAGCAGCAATGCGGTATGAGATGTAAAATTTGTGGAATAATAATCTATGTAAAATCTTAGAATCTATGGATAACCGAGAACTTTCTCTAGGAATATTTTTTGATCTATCCAAGGCCTTTGATACTGTAAACCACAAAATTTTATTAAAAAAACTTGAACACTATGGTATTAGAGGTGTAAGTAAGGCATGGATTTCTGATTTTCTTCACAACAGATCACAACATGTTTATTTTAAAGGTCATTTATCTGTTGGTAAACCCATCAGTTGTGGCGTACCTCAGGGTTCAATTCTGGGGCCATTATTATTTCTAATATATGTAAATGACCTGACGACTACTTCCAAAGTGTTTCACTATATATTGTTTGCTGATGACACGAATGCCTTTATATCTGATAAGTCAATAGAATCATTGTTTGAAAGAGCTAATCATGAGCTCATCACCATTTCTTCCTGGTTTAGAGCTAACAAATTATCGCTTAATATTGATAAAACAAACTTTATTCTTTTTGGATCCCGCCGTAAACTAACGCCAGTGTGTGATTACAGATTGACAATGGATGGTCAAATGATTATGCCGACTGAATCGTGTAAATTTTTAGGTGTGTATCTGGACCAGCACCTCACCTGGAAAGAACACATTAAGCAGATATCTAAAAAAATAGCAAAAAATATTAGCGTGCTATCAAGAATCCGTCACTGTCTCTCTCAAGCTACATTACAAGGCTTATACTATTCCTTAATTTTTCCATACTTGTCATATTGTAACATTTGCTGGGCCTCAACTTATAGTTTTTATTTAAAAAAATTGGAGAGTTTGCAAAAACGTGCCATTCGAACTATTTTCTTATTATGCTGGTCTGTCAGTACCAAACCAATTTTTCGAACCTATAACATACTACGATTATCAGATATATATAAGTTTCAAATCAGTTTGTTCATGTTTCGCTATCATCACAAATTGTTGCCTAGGACATTTGATGGTTATTTTTGTCAGGGAATTGCTGTACATAACCATTTCACTAGAACTCTGTTACACTACCGCACCGATGTTGCACATACTAGGATGAAATTATTTTCGATTAAATGTTCTGGCCCTATGATATGGAATAACCTCCCAAAATATATTACACTTATACCCACCATTAACATGTTTAAGAAAAAATTAAAAGACTGTTTAATCTCTGTTTACTAGATTTAAACAATTGGTCATAAATTTGTTTTTTTCTTGTTTTTTTGTTTTGTTTTGAAATCTGTGTGTCATTTCATTTCAGTTTGCTTTTGTTTCATGTGTAAGATGTTGTGCTTTGCACTGTTTTTTTTTTTTACAATAGCCAAATGTTATTGAGAAAGGAAGGGTCAATCCAGCCTCAGCGGGTCCATACGACCTTTTTGGATTGACCCTTTGACTTATGCACCGATCACTCGAAAGTCATTGAATTTGTACTGATTACTGCTCTCTTGTACGTGTTTGATGCTTTGTCAATAAACGGCTTACTTACTTACTTACTTAGATCCGCTGGGACACAGGCAGCCAGTGCAGCACATCACGCATATAGGCAGAGACAGGCGCAAATTTAGGAAGCCGCCTAATAAGGCGAGCAGCTGAGCGCAAGACGCGATCAAGTCGCCCCAGGACCCCAAGGGGAAGACCAACAAGTAAGGAACAACAGTTTGTCAATTCGACTTGTAACAAAGGCGTGGACAAGGACGACGACCGCATCGTGAGAGAGAGAACGAGAGACCACCCGGAGCTGACGAAGCTGGTAATAGGCACTCCTCGCAACCAAGTTCACATGCTGGGACAGAGTAAGTTCAGAATCGAGGGTGAGACCCAGATCACGAACTGTGAGGGAAAAGGTGATATGAGGAAAGAGCAGAGCAAGTTGGGAAAGGTCAATACCCTGGAGTTGTCTACGGCCACCCAACCAAATAAATTGCGTTTTGGAGGGGTTTAAGAGTAGCCGATTGGAGGCCATCCAAAGAGAGAGGACATCCATATTCCTACACATCTGGTTGACAGATCATGATCTGAAATAGCGTATGCAAGCAAGAATGTGAATAAAAAACGTTCGTATCATCTGCGAAACGGATGAAGAACAAGCGGTTAGAGACGTTCGGAAAATCGTTGATATAGAGAAGAAACAATAGGGGTCCTAGATTTGATCCCTGTGGGACACCATATAGGATCCTTTTTAAAGTAAAACGTTTGCCGTTATTTTCAACACATTGGCGTCTCCCATCCAAATAATTGGCAAACCAACTGAGTTGCAGACCACGTATGCCATATGTTTCTAATTTATTTAATAGAATTTTATGATTAACAGTATCAAAAGCTTTCGCCAAGTCAAAAAAAATACCCAAGGAAAATTCATTATTATCTATTGCATTAGAGATTCTATCTTGCATAGATAACAGGGACATATATGGGGAGTGACCCGATTGAAAGCCGTGCTGCGACGGGAAAAGTAAATAGAAGCTGGATTGACGAAAATAAATAGAAGCTGGATTGACGAAAAACCGCTTAAGAAATGGAAGGTGGATCAAGTTTCTTTAATATCTGGAATAGAAACTGGATGCATGTTGAGACACATGATGAAAATCGTCAATTCAGCGTCTATTTAAGCAAGAAAACCATTAAACTTTTTTCATATACCCAGCTCCTATTTCGTAAATAAAGAACTTTCATCCAGCTTCCATTTTTTAAGCGCTTTCTCGTTAACCCGACTTCTATTTCAGTGGACCAATTGTCGGTGGACCAGTTGTCCGTGGACGAGTTGTCGTTGGACGAGTTGTCGTTGGACGAGTTGTCGTGACACCCAAAATTAGAATATATTAACATAGAAATAAACTAGAATATAATTAAAGCAGGCTCTATAATTAGAAGTTAATTTTACATTATTTGCGTTTCATTTCCATTGCTTACTGGTGCATATCGTATTAACCTAAATAATAATTCAGGCGTAGGCAGCCTAGGCGGTACGTTTTGATCATTAGAAGTCAACATTAATTACTTCTCCGGGTGGATGGTCGGTTTTGCTTGCGCTCTTTTGTCGGGGTGGTTTCTGTCGCGCAATTGTATGCGATTATTCAGAGTAATAAATAATAATAATAACTTGCGAGACAAATCTAATTTTCTGTTTGCTTTTTACCAATCAGTTCCTAACATGGCAGTAATTTGTACGTAAAATAATCTTGTTTTCGGAAATTATAGTTTTTTAACTATATTATTATCGACTAATAATTGATCATTTGAAGCATTTTATCATAGCATAACATAAAATAACAAGTTTTAGGCTATTTGCAACTAACACAAAATGCAGTAAGCACATTATAATCTCGACGGCAAAAGGGAAAATACGCAGCCTGCGTCATATTAAAATGTCGATCCAGCGAATTAGCTTACTGTCGCTCAATTCCACAAAAATAATAGCGAAAGTAATTTATTAAAAACAAAAATCTAGAAAGCGTCCATAAATTGATGGATCTAAGATCATAATTAGGCCTATTAGATGGCTATAATTTTGTGGACTTCTTTTTATCTTCCGTGATATTGAAGATCTTCGTAAACGATTAATGAAAGCTTGAAACGATCTTGACCAGCGAATTATTGACTCGGCGGTGTGTGAATGGCGCAAGCGACTTCGCGCATGCGTAGAAGCAAAAGGCGGGTAGTTGAGTAAAAACTGTAAATGTATTTACATTGACTGCTATTTGGCTATAATTTTTCTGAATTTCATTGACATTGTTTGAATATTGTTAAAATTATAGCAATTTGTCTAGTAGCTTTGTTTTTTATGCCTGACGGTGTACTGTAGATGGTGTTTCGTCAAAAGCGCGCAGGACAAAAGTGCGCCGCCAAAAGCGCGCGGCGGGGACCAAAGGCTATACTTTCACTTCGCCTAACATAAATTAAAGCAATACCCACCTATACTTCTCACCTACATGTGGCCAAATATTCATAACATTTTCATCAAGGCAATGATTCAACCACCTATTTTGACGAAAGTTGTTTGTCCACAAATAGTAAATTAAATTACCCACTGCTTTGTTTTTTAATTGCCGATTGATGAGACTTCTAAGGAAACCGAAAGATTCAAGGAGGTTCGCTACCTAGGCCTACTGGTTGCATATTTGCCAGACAATTACACATGAACTTGAACTTGAACTTGTTTATTGATCCCAAAAATATCAAACAGACAAGTATGCATTCATAATAGTACCGGTACACACACTGTCACAGTGACTAATTACAGTTAACAATTACGATAGTAAAGCTTAGTGTACAATAATTTCTGTGAAATGTAGGGAGCAATAGGCTACCCGAAGGGAGGGATCCCGCTACTGGGGCCTATTTACCAAGGAAAACATTCTTTATTATAATTTGATAAATGATAATAGATCAGAAAACAGATGGAAATGGGAGTATTTTTGGAATCAATTAAGTAGTAGCAGTAGGATACCTTCCCTCTGCTCAACTTTAAAAAAGGAAAAAATTAAGATTAAGTGGGTAGTTCATTTTACATTTCTTAATGTGTGTGCACGGATTTGGGATTTAAATCGAGTGAGACTCCTGGATGCACGAATATTTTCCGGTATATTATTCCATATGAGAGGACCCTGATACTTAATAGAAAACTTTCTAGTGTTCGTTTTTGCAAAGACACTTATGTAGATTCTGTTATTTCTAATGCCTTTAGTATATGAATTAGGTCTAAAATAAGATGAGAATGCAAGTGGAAGAAGGTTATTGTCATACCTATACATAAATGTACTAGTTTGGATGAATTTAATTTGTGATATTTTTTTCAAGTTCAACTGATGATATAAGGGGCTAGTGTGAGCATTAAAGGGATATTTAGTAATAATTCTTATGGCTTTTTTCTGCAGTCTATTTAGTTTAGTTAAGTGAGTGTCATATGTAGATGTCCAGATGAGATTGCAATAACTTAAGTTTGTATACTGTATAAGTGTGAAATAATTATAATGATTTTATTATATGGAGTGGAAGAAGATAGGCTATTCTGTGAATTATACCTATATTTTTGGAGATGTTTTAGAAAGTTCAGCTGTATGTATATTCCATTTTAAGTGCTGGAAGTGGTGTAGTGGGGCGGGAACGTGGGGGAACGCCGTTCCCCCACTTTTTTCCAGGGGTAATGGAATATTAATAATAATAATAATACTAAGTACTATTAATATTATTATAAAGAGCGTTCTCCCACTTCATTTTTTAGGACTACACTACTGAGTGCTGGTCGATATGTACTCCCAGAAATTTGGACGAATATACTTGTGGTAAAGAAATATTTTCAATTAGTATGTTATTATCAGAAGGTGGAGCAAATTTTTTTAAATAGATCTTAAAATTATATAATTAGATTTGGCTATGTTAAGTAAAAGCTTATTGGCTTTGAACCATTCACTACCATTTCTAAGTCGTTATTTGCCATTTTTATTAAATGTTCATAAGAAGAATGAGAGTAAAAAGCGTTTGAATCATCAGCAAATAGGATGTAATGTAAAAATGTTGCAGAATTAGGAAGGTCATTTATGTAAATTAGAAACAAAAGAGGCCCAAGGATTGACTCTTGAAGGACCCCAAAATAAATCTTTTGGAAGCTGTATAATAAATTATTTCCCATTACATGAGACTTGTTGGTAACGGTTATTTAAGTAATTTGTGAACCATGTGAGTGCAATACCTATGATCCCGTAATTCTTAAGTTTATTTAGCAGGATATTATGGTTGACGGTATCGAATGCTTTAGCTAAGTCAAGAAAAAAGCCGATTGAATATTCATTATTATCCATGGCTTGCGAGATTTTGTCTTGCATATCCAGTAATGACATAAAGGTTGAGTATTCTCTTTGAAAGCCATGTTGAAAAGGGTAAAAAATTCTGTTCTGGTTAATAAAGAAGTTTACTTGAGTTTGTTCGTGAGTTTTTTCATTTTTTGTCTATCTGTGTTAGTCTATATCTTGTTGACTGTGCGCTTATGTCGGCGCGCATTTGTACAGCGCGCTTATGTCGGCGCGTTTTTGTCGGAGCGCTTTTGTCCTGCGCGCTTTTGACAGGGTACCATAGAGTATCGTTCCCATATTTTAATAGGACGTTACTTATTGTCGATGTCT